>VDFB02261307.1:0-22035 GCA_007258455.2 Sequoia sempervirens | reverse complement strand
CATCAAGGCATGGCAGACTTTCTATCCTCCTTGACATTTGCCTTTCACACTCATACTTAGCCAAAATTCACATTTTCCTCTTCCAAAGCATTAAAATACTTAGCCAAATTTCGGATTTTTCTTCCATGGCATCAAATACTTAGCCAAAATTTCAATTTTCCCTCTTCTCAAGCTAGGCGGACTTCACAAATGTCTTGCCAAGGCTTGGGCGGACTTTGGAGAAGGCATGACATGTCTTATCTAAGGCTGGGTGGACTTCAAGAGGTCCTTGCCATGTCCCTCAAATTAAGGGCCGACTTCCTTGCTCTCATGCCACGTCCCTCAAACTAAGGGCCGATTTTGCTAATGGCTTGACATTCCCTCTTGATGGCGAACTGTTCATCTTCACCTTCCCTTCTTTCTAGGGCCGACTTTATTAATGGCTGGACATTCTCCATGACAAGGGCGAATTTCTCCAGACTTAGGCAAAATTATCACGAATTTCATGCCTTTGGGTTGATTTTTTGTTGATTTTCTCATGATTTTCAATTGATTTTTCCAGATTTTTACCTTGCTTTTCCATGCTTTTCCTGATTTTTGCTTGATTTTTACTTTGATTTTTCAATTTTTTGGCCGATTTTTGGTTCTAAAGATGGAAACGTTGACCAGGGTTGACTTTCTAAAAATAGAAAAAGCAAAATCCCTAAAAAATAGGGAACCCCGTTTGGTCCAAAAATGCCAAAAATGAAAAAGCGAAAAAGCAAAAAAGCAGATTCCCTAAAAAATAGAAAGTGTTAGAATTGGCCCAAAGCACAGGCGATCCTTGTCTCCTGGACCTTCTGAACCCTTCCATTACGTTTACACACTGATTCAGGCATGGATTCTCAACTTGGCTCGGATGACTCTCAAAAGACTGACTTGAAACTCTCAAAATGATGACCTCATTGTAAAAAGACAAGTAGCTTTTTTTGTTTAAAATTTCAATCTTCTTGTTTCATTGCAAAAGGATTCGTACCAAATATTACAACCCATAGATCTTTGCCTATGAGCATTTTTTCCATTTTGAGTTTCCACAACTCAAAATTACTACTAGAGAACCCCTCCATCTCTATTTTGGATGTACTTGGCATCCCTTCTTGCAATAAGATAAAAAAAACTCTCTATGCAACCTTCCATTCAAACAAATATTAGTAAACAAACCCTATACCCAACACAAAATTTGAGGTGATCATGCTTTGATACCAAATGAAAGGAAGCAAGGTATGTGGAAATGCTTACTAAACTAATCTTCAAAAGAGTGTTTTGCAAATTTTCAATCGTTCAGCACTTATAAAAAGTAGATACACATGTAAATATAAAATAAACAATATACCATAACACGTGTACATGGGGAAAACCTTTTCAAGAAAAAAATTTGTGATGAGCCCAGCCTAAGCTGACTCAAAAACTCTTCTTTGTTCCCTTGAAATTTTGTCAAACAATTCGAATGCAAACTTTAAGCTTGCTGGTCTGAGTTATCAGTCTGATCTAGTTGCTTGGAAATGACTTCAAAAGTGCTGCAATTAGTGCTTACAGTGCTACTAGTGATGCATGATTGATTTACAAAGAAAGTGAGTGGTAAACTGACTGTTCTTGACCCCTTCTCATACATAGCCATGATTGAAATTGACAAATACAACTAGTAGACATAATGTCAAACACTTTGTATGCATTCTATGGCAGCAAGTATGCAACTACAGCGTGTATCATTAATACAAACACTTGTCAAACAAGCTGATCATAAACTAAGAACACCTACAGCCATAGTCATTATGACAAACAATTGGCAAGCATTCAAATTTAGCATCCAAATGAACAATCAGCTATATGAGCTCCTCAATCATAAACTTTTTATTGGTTTGCAATCTTCTTTACAACCATTTCAATAGTGTCAAGACTCTTGACTTCAAGCTTCGTTACTCAATGCACAGTGACAACTGAAGACTTGCACAGGCCCAAACTGATTATGAATGATGGTCAGATATAAGAGTATTTGACTCAGAATGAATGGCAGTAAGCATGTAGATCACAAGCTATGCTTAGTGGACTGTAACAACAATATTATCATTACATTCATCTACAAAGTTCAGATATAACAGTGTAGACTAAGGTTTCAAAATGTGCAATAATATATGCTACATGACAGCCCTTTTGCAACAAGTTCTGAGTAATAAGATGGCTGGTCTGTTTATACAAAATGCTCAGAAATGACCTACAGCAAAATACCCTTAAACGTTTCACCCAAAATCAGATTGCAGTCATGTGAACACTGATATTCAAGTATCTCTTGCTGGTATCTATTACAATCTTAATCAATTCCAGACTTAATGCCAAAGGTCTGATATACAATGATATTTTCAGATGTAACCAATAGACTTATGCATTTTTCAGATAAGACAGAGATTATAAACTGCTTTACAACTAGAAGCACTCAGAAATTCACTTCAACTTATACTCATAATTCCTTACTGATAATCTTATGTAGAAATATACATTTAGCATGGATGAGAATGTATATAAAACCCCGACCTGGAAGTTTGCTTAGGTCTGAAATGTGTACAGCAGTCTGGAAATGAATATCTTCAGGTATTATGACCATAGACAGATCTGAGATTAATTGCAACAAGCAGAGAATGAATTCTGAGCGCTAGAAAGTTCACACCTAGGCTGAGAATGCTTTGAATGATGCACCAAGTTACTGTAGCGGATCACTGTAGCGAAACACTGTTCACGCCACTGTAGCAGCTAACAAAAATTCTGATCTGCAAGTAATAATCTTCATAACCCTTGTGAACTCCATCAATTTGCACAAATGAAAGGACTGAATTATCCTCTCCTCAATTGCAACCCTTCAAGAGATATTTCACTCCCTCAGTTTTCGTTTCTTATGACAAGAAGAAAACTGCGAAAGCCCTAGGCTCCACAATAAAAATCAATCAAAACAATATTCATCAACTAGATGCTGAGAATGAGCTCTTACCTCTCTTTTTATTCTTTCCTTAGGAGAGCTCAAACACCTTCCTGGCCAATGTGGGATAAAAGATTTATTCCCACATTAAATTATTCACTTAACGCACTTTAATATATTAAAGTGACTTTATTATTATAAAGTTACTTTATAACTTTATAATAATATTAAAATATTAAATAAATCACTTAAGTCATTTAAACTTTAATATCTCTTGATGTATTTGTCTGATTGCTAAGCCGTCTGAGCCAGGAGTCGACTCTCCCTATTCTCCATGTGATCGGATGCCCGTCTAAAAATAGAAACCCTGAACAATGACTTACTATAAATAGTAAGCATGTGAAACTGATTCTAGAAATAGCTGCAAAGGCCCAGTCAAGGTCAACACTGCCAATATGCTTTGCTCAGGTGTCTTTCTATTAATAGGAACCTTGACTCTCCCAAAATAGTAACTTACTATAAATAGTAAGTGTGCCAATCTGAGTCAAAAAACCTGTGCAAAGGCCAAAACCTGAATCCAGCTAAAGAGTAATGTCTCTAATCACCGAGTAATTGCCACACGGGACCCTCTATCCAGACATACTAGCCTACAAGGGTCAGGAATAGGCTAAATCCACCAAACTCTGATGCTCGCAAAATGGGGACATTACAAAATTCCACATTCCAAAGTAGCCCAATGTATTATTCAGTAAACTTAACAAGATTGCAATACATTTGTAGAGTAAGCCTTAAAAGGAGTTTCATCAATAGACAATTCTAGAGTGATTCCAACAACATAATGGTACCTACAAAATGCTCATACAAATTACAACTCCAAGCACCAATAAATAGATGAAGTACAAAATGGAAACCATGAATGGTTTAAAGAAAACATTTTCAAACCATGAGAGGTAAGGTGACCAAATGCATGGGTCCAAATTCCAACACCCCTCCTTGGTCTTGGTCCTCATGGCTATTTTTGGCATATTCCTTACACTTTTTTAATTGTCATAGTCTATCATATTTTAACACCCAAATTTGGGTGCCCCAATTTATCCTCATTCAATCATGTAAAGATGCTCCATGACAAGTGTCCAAGCTTGTCATAATGTTGATCAAGATTCTAATGTAAATTCCCTTTTACATGCTCTTATGTGTATAAGAATCTATCATATGTAATGTGATGTCCCCATCCTAGTCAGCGCAGCTAGTGATGTGGTTAGCCTATTATTCCGATCCTCATAGGCTGACAGATGTGTGCAGAGGATCATCTGAGGCAGTCACTCAGTGTTTTGTAGCTTCAGTATTGCAGTTGTTTCAGGTTGGGTCTTCGCAGAATCTTCCAGAGTGGATTTTCAGATACTTTCTATTTTTAGAAAGTTAGGTCAGGCGGAAGTTGCTATTTTGGGCAGGGCACCTGGTTCAACTATTCAGCTCAGAGTCGACCCAGTTCTTCGGTTTGATGGACAGATGGAGAAATAAGGAGTATTTAATGATTATTGAATATTTGATATTTTGACTTTATATTAAAGTCACTTTATTAAAATATTTAAATGTTAATAATTAAATGGTATATTATAAAGTGTTTTTAATACTTTATAATAAAGGGATATATTTGATATAATGAATAAATATTATTCATTAATAAGACGTCATTTAATTATTATTTCTCTCCTAAGTCAACAGGGGCGAATTTGATCATTTAATTTAAATGATTATTAAAAAGTGAGCTTGGGTCGAATTTCTCAAAGGAAGTATATATTCTCAGAAAGGACAAATTGAACCATTATGATATGATATTCTAATTTGTATTATTTTGCTCTGAGCATTGGAGTTTGCAAAACCTAGGGTTTCAGCAGACGATTCGTTTCTAGAGAACGATACCTCTTCAGGAATACCAATTGAAGCTTGCATCTTGGTGACTTCATTCAGAAATTGCAGTTGAGTACATTGAGTTGATTTCAGGAAGAATATTCAGAGAACTTCATCAGTTAGCAGGGGCGACCTATCAGAGGTTGATTCTACAGAGATCTGGCAACTTTCCTTTGGGCCGTACCATATTCTTCATTGCTGCTGTAGCAGGGCCGTACTTGTACCAGCAAGGCCGTACCATCCTTCCACAGAGAAAGACGCCTTCTTCCTCAGCATATATCAGTTGGATCTTGAGCGCTTGGGGTTTCAGGGGAGCTAGCATTGTTTACAGAGGCCGAGCCTTGTCTCTTTCATTCAGCCGTACAACTTTCATCATTTCTTTTGGCGCCTGCAAGAGGAAACCAGGTTTTTGAAATAAATCCATATTTAATTCGTATGTCATATTTCTATATTGTAAATGCTCTGGAAACAAAATAAAAGGGTGCGCCTACCTTCTTTGAGCAGATTTCAGCTTATTTCTTGTCTGTAGAATTTATTATAAATTTTCTATCATTTTTAGAGTAGATCGCAACATTTCATGTATTTGTCAAAAATCGCAAAAATACAAAAAAACACAAAACTTGCAAAAACAACAGTTACAGTTAGGGTTTTCGGGGTTGAGAACCACCAGGGTTCTTACAGTGGTATCAGAGCACAGAGCTCCTGCCATCCTGTCCTTTTTCAGTTGCTTTTTTCAGAATACAGTGTGCTTTTTGGTTGCTTTTTCATGAGCAGAGATACTATTCACTATATTAAAGGTGTAGGGACAGGCATAGCCGAGGATTGGACAGGTCCACCGATTCCTGAAGGTGAGACAGTGTCAGGTGTATTAGGCATTCACAGATCCAGCTCTAACAACAGTTAAAACAGTGTTGCAACCCTAATGGCAGACCGTGAGATTCCTACAGAGACAGTTAGGGATTCAGGGAAAGCACATGCAGAGGGCGATATTACTGATGAGGAGTTCAGACGCAGGCATGATAATATGATGGACATGATGTCCCAGTTGATGGGCACTATTAGGCAGTGTACTCCATCAGCCACATTATATCTGAGGTAGACGAACTGGCGGGGCTGCACGGTAGATCAGCTGCTGGCATCCAGTACCCGCAGCGGCGAATGCCCGATCTATAGAGGCGTAGGCTGGGCTGACTACATTCTTACACAGAGACTCCACCTCGACTCGGGCCTTGACATGGGGGGCAGCATCACGGGGAGTTTCAGCCACATAATGGCATGTCGTGCTTGAATGTGGCGAGGTTTCATGGTAGTACATGTCACTAGCACGAGATCCGGCCAGGGCATTAACATTTCATGAGTTTATGGATGTTTCGCCAGAGGAGGAGAAGCGGGGTGACCCGTGAACCCCTCGACATCAGCAGCCGCAGCCACAGGTGAACAGGGATTTGCAGTATGCGGTTAGCAAGATTACCTTGCCATATTGTGATGGGTCTGATAAGACATCAGCGATGTCTTGGGTCCAGAAATTGGACAACTACTTATCACTGAGGCCTATGCAGGAGGACGAGGCCATTAAATTTGCTACCTTGCATCTTGATGGAGTAGCGCATGATTGGTGGCACCATGGCATGTATACGCTTGGCCATCATGCAGTCAATACCTATCAGGAGTTCACTAGTAGGCTCATAGAGAGATTTGATAAGAAGGATCCGGAACTTTATTTCAGGGAGCTAGCACAGCTCAGACAGATGGGTAGCTTGGATTCTTATATTGGTGAGTTTCAGCGAGTTGCAGTCATGGTGACAGGGATTTCAAAACGGAGACTCATTATACTCTTCGTTGAGGGTTTGACAGAACCTATGAGAGGTTGGGTAAAGGCGTTTGACCCTCCTACCCTTCAGGAGGCCATGAGGAAGGCGCGAAACATGGAGCTTGCAGCACCTCGCAGCAAGTTCAATTCAGGGTCAACACCATACACTAGGCCTAATAGGCCTTTCAATAGAAATAATGACAGGAATAGGCCTTTTGACAGAAGGAAGGATCAACCGGATCCTAAGAGACAGAATGCACCACCCTTTGACCGAGAAACATTGAACGAATTGAGAAAGAAAAAGTTGTGTTTCTGGTGCAAGGCACCCTACGATGAAAAACATATATGCCCACTTCGTCCAAAGGTCAAAAATAATCAGATGGAATGGTTTTATGAGGGCGAAGAGCAATCTGATCTGTCAGACCAGCAAGCTGATTCTGAGCCTTCAGATGATGACAGGTCCGAAAATGAGGGTGAACACGAAGGTGGAAGGAAGCTACAGGAAGCCCATTTGACTAGCCTTCAGAGAGATGGTTCGTTTAGACTTCGTGGGCTCTTAGCAGGTCAAAAGGTGATCACATTGTTGGATACTGGTGCTACACACAATTTCATTGATGCCCGTTTGGTGGAGAGGCGTGGCATCGAGACAGAGGCATTCGAGGGTATTCGAGTCAAGGTGGCTGATGGATATACTCTCAGATGTGACCGAAAGATTATTGATCTTCCGATGAGACTGAACAACTATGAATTCAAGACTGAATTCTATGTTGTTAACATGGGAGATACTGATGTGGTGTTAGGGATGGCATGGTTGCACGATTTGGGTGAGTTCACACTCAATTTGCGTGACATGGAGATGAAATTTAAGGTTGATGGGAGACCACATGTCATCAAGGCTATTCGAGACAGTAATTTGAGGATGGTTTCGTTCAGACGGATGGAGAGGCTCATTCGTCACGACATGGTTGACTGGGCGGCAGAGTGCATGTTGATGCCAGCCCAGCAGGAGCAGCAGAAGGGTGAGTACCACCCTGACATTCAGATATTGAGGACTAAACACTCCAAAGTGTTTAGCGACATTCCACCTGGTAGACCTCCAGATAGAGGCATAGAACATATCATTGAGTTGGAGGAGGGCGCAAAGCCCGTTATGATCACTCCCTATAGACATCCGAAACGACTCAAGGATGAGATAGAGAAGACCATCAACGAGTTGTTAGCTATGGGGCATATCAGACCTAGCAAGTCACCTTTTGCTTCGTGGTTGTATTGGTGAAGAAGAAGGATGGATCATAGGATGTGCATTGACTCTGGGGTAACTCAACAAAAAGACATTAAACGAGGTACCCCATTCCATGCATTGATGGTGATTGATGAGTTACTGAGCTGTCTTCTTCACGAAGATTTGGTTGAATCGAGGTACCACAGGGTGAGATGAGGGCGAGGATATTGAAAACACAGCTTTTCAGTGTCATTCGCGGTCACTTTGAGTTCTTAGTTATGCCCTTAGGGTTAACGATACTACCACTTCGATATGAATAGGTTTCGGTTCTCAGTTGAGGAGATTTGTGTTAGTCTTCTTCGACGACATTTGGTTTATAGCAGGTCATGGGATGAGCATCTGGCTCATTTGGATACAGTCTTGGGTATCTTAGCAGACGAGTCTTTCTATGCTAAGGAATCCAAGTGCGAGCTTGGCATGGAGGAGTTGTTATATCTGGGGCACATCATCAGTGCCAAGGGAGTGAGTATGGACCCTGAAAAGGTCTGAGCTATTGTTGACTGGCGGTGCTTGAGAACCTTACGCGGCTTCGAGGCTTCATCGGATTTGTGTGCTCTGAGAGATTTGTTAGTGGGTTCTCACGTCGCCGCACCCCTTACTGACTTGACGAAGAAGGGGGCTTTTCTTTGGTCACCACAGGCGCAGGAGTGCTTTGACAGGTTCAAGGTGATCATGACTTCATGTCCGGTGCTAGCATTGCTTGACTTTACGAAGTCATTTGATTTATTCTGTGATGCTTCAAGAGAGGGCATTGGTGCCGTTTTGATGCAGGAGCGACATCCTATTGCATTCGAGAGCAGGAAACTGAGGGGTCTACGAGAGATTCTCTGATATTTATGACAAGGAGATGTTAGCCATTATGCATGCTTTGGCTAAGTTAAGTGTCTACTTGGTGAAATAAATTCAGTGTCGTACAAATATAATAGCACGAAACATTTCCTTAGACCCGAAGGAACTGAATGAGAGGCAGCAAAAATGGGTCAGTAAACTGCAGTCGTATGACTTTGATATCACCTTCATTAAGGGGAAGCAGAATGTCGTAGCTGACGCCTTGTCTCGCAGACCTCAGTTGAATGCCATGGCACAGATCACAGAGGATTGGAGGCACCGGATTATTGCGGAGTATGCTAAGAACCCATGGGCTTCTAGCATTGTTGACAAGACAGAGCAGGACGACAGGTATACTATTGTAGATGACTTGATCATTTACAAGGGGCGGATTTTTCTAGTTCCTGACTCTGAGGTGAGGGTTACAGTTTTGAGAGCCTTTCATGATCTTCCTATGGCGGGCCATCCCGGATACTATAAGACATATAAAATGGTTCGGGAACGGTTTACTTGGAAAGGGCTGAAAACTGATGTGTTACGATATGTTCGAGAGTGTTCTGTCTGCTAGCAGAACAAGCAGGAGCACACTTATCCTGCTGGATTGCTCCAGCCACTTCCGATACCTGATAGGAAGTGGGAGTGTTTATCGATGGACTTTATCACGGGTTTGCCGAAAGCCCAGGGTAAAGATTGCATCTACGTAGTGGTTGATCGGTTGACTAAATACGCACACTTCTTCCCGATTACTACTACTTTCCGCAGCATTGCGGTGCGAGTTATTTTTGAAGAGGTATTAAGGTTTGCCTCGAGCGATAGTCGGCGTGATAGAAACGATGGGTTCATGAGCAACTTTTGGCAGGAGTTGTTTAGGCTTTGTGGGACCGAACTAACACCGAGCACCAGCTACCATCCGCAGACAGATGGGCAGACAGAGATTGTCAATAAGTGGGTGGAAGGTTATTTGCGTAATTATATAGCTGGACAGCAGAGAGCTTGGGTGAGGTGGATCTATCTATGCGAGTATTGTTATAACTCAACTCATCACATGACGATACAGATGACACCCTTTATGGCTTTGTACGGGTATGAGGCGCCCAACCTTTTGGACTTGATAGTGAGTGATAGCAGAGTGCGAGTGCAAAGGGATATGATCTGGTCGGCCGAGGACATTTTGAGGTCTCTCAGAGACAATATCCAGCCGGAGCAGAATCCATGAGAAGTAGTATGCTTGTCGAAGAAGGTTGGCGTGCGCGAGGTGGGTGATATGGTGTACCTCATGTTGTAGCCATTATCATCGATCTACTGCTGGAAGAAGTGGGGGCGAAAAGGCTGAAGCCTGCGCTACTATGGCCCATTTAGTGTTATTGTCAGGCCAGTGGGGTGTATGAGTTGGACTTGCCGGTGATAGCAAGGTCCATGTGTTTCGTTTCTGCTGAAAAGGCATTGGGTCGGCATGTGATACCCTCTCGGTTTGCCACCCTTGATGATGAAGGAAATTGATACTAGTACAGGAGCCATCGTCGAGATGAGGAGAACACCTTCCGGGCGGTGTCGAGGGAATATTTGATCAAGTGGAGAGATTTGCCAGTTGAGGATGCTACATGGGAGTCAGAGGAGATCTTACAGCATCCAGAGTTGAGATTGCTTGAGGACAAGCAATTTCAGGGAGGGCGGACTGTGATGTCCCCATCCTAGTCAGCGCAGCTGGTGATGTGGTTAGCCTATTATTCCGATCCTCGTAGGCTGACAGATGTGTGCAGAGGATCATTTGAGGCAGTCACTCAGTGTTTTGTAGCTTCAGTATTGCAGTTGTTTCAGGTTGGGTCTTTGCAGAATCTTCCATAGTGGATTTTCAGATACTTTCTATTTTTAGAAAGTTAGGTCAGGCGGAAGCTGCTATTTTGGGCAGGGCACCTGGTTCAACTATTCAGCTCAGAGTCGACCCAGTTCTTCGGTTTGATGGACAGATGGAGAAATAAGGAGTATTTAATGATTATTGAATATTTAATATTTTGACTTTATATTAAAGTCACTTTATTAAAATATTTAAATGTTAATAATTAAATGGTATATTATAAAGTGTTTTTTAATACTTTATAATAAAGGGATATATTTGATATAATGAATAAATATTATTCATTAATAAGACGTCATTTAATTATTATTTCTCTCCTAAGTCAACAGGGGCGAATTTGATAATTTAATTTAAATGATTATGAAAAAGTGAGCTTGGGTCGAATTTCTCAAAGGAAGTATATATTCTCAAAAAGGACAAATCGAACCATTATGATATGATATTCTAATTTGTCTTATTTTGCTCTGAGCATTGGAGTTTGCAAAACCTAGTGTTTCAGCAGACGATTCGTTTTTGGAGAACGATACCTCTTCAGGAATTGGCAGACTGAGACTGTGCAATACCAGTTGAAGCTTGCATCTTGGTGACTTCATTCAGAAGTTGCAGTTGAGTACATTGAGTTGATTTCAGGAAGAATATTCAGAGAACTTCATCAGTTAGCAGGGGCGACCTATCAGAGGTTGATTCTACAGAGATCTGGCAACTTTCCTTTGGGCCGTACCATATTCTTCATTGCTGCTGTAGCAGGGCCGTACTTGTACCAGCAAGGCCGTACCATCCTTCCACAGAGAAAGACGCCTTCTTCCTCAGCATATATCAGTTGGATCTTGAGTGCTTGGGGTTTCAGGGGAGCTAGCATTGTTTACAGAGGCCGAGCCTTGTCTCTTTCATTCAGCCGTACAACTTTCATCATTTCTTTTGGCGCCTGCAAGAGGAAACCAGGTTTTTGAAATAAATCCATATTTAATTCGTATGTCATATTTCTATATTGTAAATGCTCTGGAAACAAAATAAAAGGGTGCGCCTACCTTCTTTGAGCAGATTTCAGCTTATTTCTTGTCTGTAGAATTTATTATAAATTTTCTATCATTTTTAGAGTAAATCGTAGCATTTCATGTATTTGTCAAAAATCACAAAAATACAAAAAAACACAAAACTTGCAAAAACAACAGTTACAGTTAGGGTTTTCGGGGTTGAGAACCACCAGGGTTCTTACATGTAACTTGTCATGATGACCTTACACATACTACTAGATGTCAATACATGGCCAAACCATGCTGCCTCAATGTGGGAATGCCCACCTCCTCATGTGAGGATAAAATCCACAAAAAATGAATTCCATGTCACCTACAAATGGGATGCCAACTCTCCGACATGAAGACAAAATACATAGAAGGCGAAATAGTGAATGCATACAAAAGTATTAAAATTGAATATTAGGAATGCAAGGTTGAGACACCTTTTTTCCAACACGATAGTAGTATGGTAGAAAAAAATTTAGAGTTGGCAAAATTTTATTAGCAAGAAAAAGCACCTACCCATAGTAGGTCACAGTAGAAATAGCATTTAGAACAAATAAATTTTGTAGAGTTTTAATAAAGTAAATAATAGTGAAAGGTGCAACAACAAGGTTCAATACTAGAAAATATAGTTTTCACAGGCCTTTATTAGTGTGAACATAAGTTATCAGGGTCATTTTCAAAGAAAAATCATTATAACAATAGCAATAAAAGGAATTTGTAATTTGAATGGTTTGATTCCCTCTCAAAATTTGCCAAATTCAAGTGGAAAAGAATTCAGGTGCACCTCAAGAGGTAGATGTGAGCTTCAACAAGGGTTTTTAAAACTACAAAATTTCAAACCTAGTGTATAGGCATGTGCTTAGACAATGGCATGAGCCAATAGAAAGGAGGTGATTTTTCTTGAAAGTTTTGTGTTAATGCCAAGGCATGCACCAATACAAAGTAGAGGCGTGCCTATACAAAGGAGGGATGTATAAGTATATTTTCAAGGTTTTTTAAAGGGTTAATTGTGATCAAAGGAAATGTTGTAGAATCATCAAGTCATCTTGAGTTGCTTATGTAGAAGTCTATTTTTAGTCCACACTAAAAAAAGCTATGCGCTATTTTTGGTCAATACCATCTTCAAAGAGAATAGCATATTCTAGGATTTGTTAGTTTTAGCTGGAGCTATTTATAACCCATGTTATTTTTAGTGGACTCTATTTTTAGCTGAGGAACCCATGTTATTTTTAGCATTCTCATTTTATAGTTTAGAGTTAGCTATTTTTAGATCGTCTATCTCATCATGCGAGAGATGAGAGCTTTTATAGGATAAGTTTTGATGTGGGCACTTCTGATGAAATCCGCTTGATTGTGGCAGGACCTTTAGATACTTGACCAGCCGGGCTCTTTAGAGACTTGACTATTAAGGCTATTGGTGAGACTTGACTCTTCTTATTGGAGAGGAGAGGAGAGGGTTAAGCTAACCTCACTCTTGATAGTATTTCTTAGATCAGGCAAGTTTAGCACTCATTGGACAAAGTGATGATTTTTTATTTCCTTGGTTGCTTGATCTGATTGGAGTATCAAATTCAACAGGCTATGCAGTGTTCATTCAATCATGAAAAAGCAACTCTGAATTAGTGCACCTTCATTCAATTCAAGAAAAGGGATTGGATTTTCCTTCCTAGATTGAAACAATCAAAGTTCAATCTAGGGTCATTAAGTACTACTGGTAGTCGCATGTATTAGAATTAGTGGACGAGAGAATTTATGATAAAGCTTGCATGTCATGCAAGCAATCGTAATTAGTGTAAAAGTGCAGTTAGTTTAATTGTTTTTTTCATACAACTATTTGTAAACAATATAACTAAGTGCCAATTTGCATTTAGTTGGATGGAAAAATGGTAATTCTCACGTCTACATATTATTGGAGTTGCTATTCATCAAGTAGTTAGTATTATTGTTATAATTGTTATCTAGAATTTGCTATTCACTCAATAAAATTTATTATGCCTATCTTGCTTATGAATGTTCATTAAGATGTCTAATTATGTGTGTTGAGAGTTAAATTGCTTTAGTGAGTTTGTAAGCTTTGTATTGCAGATGAGCTCAAAGGTGTAGATGGTGGCTTTTATTGAATCGTGTTTGATTCACCACAACATTCATGTTTATATGTTAACCTATCCAATTTGTGTGTATTTGCCTTGCTTAGTCTTTTTTTTTTAATTGAATAGCATAAGCATCTAGTTGCAGAATTTGTTTTTAGTTAAAAAACATAAAGTCCTTTGCCTACTGTTGAAAGAGTGTCTTAGCCTTTTACTAGGGCAAAACCAAAAAGATACATATTTGCATTTTATTTTGCATGAATGTGAACCATCTCAAAAATCATCGTAAATATTGTAAATTTTTAGTACATATTTTCTAGGTTTAGGTTAGTTTTTATTTTACAGGGAGCTTTCCCTTATAATTTGAAGAGCAGTTTTACTTCACATTTGTTTTGTCTTGTATTGCATCAAAATGTGCAAATCCAAATGCTAATAAACTCCTTAATCCTTTTCTTCTTCTTTTTGATCTTTAAAAGTCAGGGCTAATTTGAGGCTGATTTGTTTGGCTAACATATCAATTATTTGAGGATTATTGCTAAATTTTCTTATGGTAGCAACATAGGAACTTGAGGGATATGGATTAACAAATAAACTCTTGCATTTGGTATGAATGTGACCATAAAAAACTGGAGTTCATCTAATGATACTAGCTTCTTTTGGTATGAAATCTATAAACACTTGTTACTAGTACTTGGAATTTTGTAGGACTTGGAAGTTGAAGGAACTGAATTAGATGTCCTTGGATTATCTTGATTTTTTGGTATTTCTGCTAAAGTTTGATTTGGCAATGTGATTGTGGGACGAGGCTTTGATGAAATCAAGGACGTACTAGGAACATCAAGCTCTTGGAACTTGGGATTGGTTTGATCCATCAATTGCTGGATAATTCATAATTGGGAATCTGACCTGAAAACCTTCATGATTGATATGGTGTCCATTGTCTAAAAGGTTTTTGGATCCTGTAGAATAGTTAACACCTCATAGGAAATCGGACGGAGGGAAAATAGTACTTAATAATCTAAAAATGCAATGACTTCCTATAGTAGCATATCTTGAACTTGGGGCTAAATCAACACCTTTTATTTTTAACTGCAAACAAAAATGAGGAGGTTATATGCTCATCAACAAGGGAAATAGTGGAACTAAGCTTGATTGATCATACTCCATCACCCTTTTTTAAAGATCCTTTGAATTGGAAGACAACTTGTTCCCAAGAAAGACTTTGGTGTCTATTAGAGAGGCAAAATATTCAGCTCCAATGTCATAATTAAATTGTGGGTGAATAATGGTGTCAATACAAGAGAAATGGATGACAAAAACAGGCCTAAAATTCTATGGGCAGAAAGATCATAAAACAAACAAAATGTCCAAACGCCCTAAAATTCTATGGGCAAACTGCCGAGCAAAAATGCTGATGAGAGTAGAATTAGATACACAAACTTCTGCCCATGCACTACTAGAGAATCTCTTCCCACTGACGTGTTAGCTCGCGGACTACTATTTTTTGTTATTAATTGGTTGGATGAATGAGGATTCGAACCTCATGAATCTGTGTGTCTATTAGAGAGGCAAAATATTCAGCTCCAATGTCATAATTAAATTGTGGGTGAATAATGGTGTCAATATAAGAGAAATGGATGTGCAAGAATCCTTTTGTTTGCCGTCTCCTAACCTTTTCAGGAGTGATAAATGGCAAAAAATTGGACGAATACCTATACCTTTAACCATAAGATTGACTTCACTTTGTTTAACAATTTTAAGCATTGTTGCCTCTAGACCCTTTTAGGATATAAATCAGATTTACTTATATGATGTATCTTGTTTTTTTGTTACAACCATCTTACCCTACTAATACTTCTATGTTATTGGGTTCTCCTAATTGGGCTCCCGTGTCTGCTCTGGGAGTGTCTTGGTTTGGGAGTGTTCGGGGCGCTCTTGTAGGTGCCAGCGCCTTGCGGGTGGCAAAAAATAACAAAAAAAAAAACACTTAAAAAAATGCAAAAAGTGCTTTTGAAGATAAAACTGTGAAAATGGCGTGCACTAGGAAGGTTTGTGTGGTTTCAAAGGCCTTAATTTGGGTGGGAATGCGCCAAGGGTGCTGCCCCTCGACCCCATTGGGGGTGTTGCCCCTAGATCCCCATGAGGGGCACTTCCCCTTGACCTCGTTGGGGGTGTTGCCCCCAAACCCCCACGAGGGCCACTACCCCTCAACCCTACTTGGGGCATTGCCCCCAGACCCCCATGAGGGGTGCTAACCCTCAACCCCATTAGGGCCTCCACTCCCAACCCCCACTAGTTATTGGGATCTATTGTCACATAAAAAACTTGATTACAATGAGGGGGTCTAGGAATGGAGACCAAAACTGACAACTTAGACAATTATCTTTATGACTATCATAATATCATTGATCAATGATGAAGTATCATATAATCATACTATCAAAGATCAAATGTCATTATTGTTTTAAAATATAATATTATCAAATGTATTTGCAATTTTATATATTTTTAATTTTTTTTGCATATATATATATATTATATATAACCGTACCCAAGAAAAAAAATCGATGTACCGGCATACTAGAATCCCGTTCCCATACCTGACCCTGTACCAGAACCGACAACTTAGTAATACAGTAATACTTCTATATTTCATTAAAGTGTTGCAATCCTTGAATATTTGAAGAACTGGATGCAACAAAGCCTTTGGAATCCATACTAAAAAGATTAATTTACTTGTATTTCATGAAAAGTTGTATGAAATTGTTTCCTGAGGTATCTCCTGATTTATGGCTGTCCTTCAACGCACCTTCATGGCTTCATCAACAAGTCTTACTTTCGTAGTTTTCACTAAGTACTCAAATTGGCTAGCAAACTCAATCTTAAGATATAATAGAGCTAATTTTAAATCTTCTAGAAACAGAAATTGTAGATCAAATGACAATTGAGACAAATTGCAAAGTGGGTTATATAATATCCATATTTCAAGATTACATTGAGAGATCCATGGCTTTGATGCCAATTTCTCACCAATAGATCACATTGTAGTGTGTTTGTGACACACCCAACACCTTTAGGAATAAAAAAAAGAATGCCCAAAGGCAGCTTTATCCTCTCTTGAAAAATTACCTCTTATGCTAAGATTGCCAGAAAGATCATACGGTAATTCCAATGTTCCGGTTTGGGGGATGGACAAGCTCAATGGATGATGTGATATGCTGGTTTCACAAAGGGACCTTGAAATGAGGAACTTACTCAAAGTAGGGAGTTGGATTGATGCAACGTTGAACGCTCTTATGTTTTTTGGAATTTTCAGTTTAGGATAAAATAAATAAGAAAAAGGATGAGGGTAAGGAACTAGATTTATGCAGAACTAATCCTATGAACTTCGGAGACAAATGCTGGATAATGGAATTTAAACCAATCTTTGCTTCGCCAAGCACGGCACTACAACTAGACAAAGACGGTGCAATCTTCAAGGGTTTACGAAAGATATCCTATTACACTATATCACCATCAATTCGACCAATGCATATAGATAATAGAACTCAAATTAAGCAATTTTAATGTTCAGACTAACCTTACACATCAAATTGAAAATCATCCAATTGAAAAAGGTATGAACTAATTCCACTTTCCAACACTATCAATCTTTCATTCATCTAAAATACTTGAAAACAAATTTACTCTATTTTGAAGAAATCAATGAAACCATGCGGGCTCATAGAAATAATAAATGCTCAACTCTGAATCCACTTATTATTTAAACAGCAATATTGCAACAATCTCATCAGTCTCTCCCTGAATAAATGAAATGAATGGGGTTTATATAGGCACCCCAATTACAAAGCAATGGCCAAGATTAAATTTGAAATCAACGGCCAAGATCAAATTTGACCAACCCTAACCCTAAAAGCATAACAAACTCAAAGACACGTGGCACAAGCAGAATACGCCATTTGGAGCATGGCAAATGATGACACCTTGCACTTCATTCGAGCAGGTGGGAATCTAGAATGCAATTCCCTTTGGATCGCTCCCTAGCTGCAAATGCAAGAAATTTGGCTAACACAGAATCAAGTTCCTCCATCGAGATACTCGGCACAGAATCCAGTTGCACTCCAATCACGTCCAAGGTCTCCAGGCACTGAGTAAAAGTTCCTTCCCATCTAGCCTCCTGCTTCTGAAAGTTCTCCATGAAGGTCAAAAGGGAAGACATATCATCAAGCTGATTCTCTGTAATAATCTGCACTTCTTTGAAGTAAATGCTCATCACACTTTTCCTCAATCCTTCTAAGTCTATGCCATTCGTATCATGATGTTCTTGTCCTGTTAATCCTTCAAGAGAAGTGAGGATTTTGAACTGAATTTTCTCAATCGTGTTCCGTATAGCAGCACATTCTTCCTTCATTCCATCATGTGTCTTCTTTTTGGCCAATAAGGAATAATACCACCTGCTGAAATCGTACGAGGCTCCCTCTTCGACAACACCTTCCTGGATCAAAATTTGCAAGGAGACCTCTTTTAGAACCCTCAAACGAGGTATCACTTTGTCCTGTACATACTGGAAATCTTCCCAATGGTCCTCAACTTGACTAACTTCAGTTATCAGCAATGCAGATCTGTCATAAGTTTGGGCGCACTTCTCCAAGAATTGCTCCATTTGTTTTGAAATATTGGTCACCCAACTCTTGGTAGCTTGACTCGTAATCCTCATAGCCTCAAGGACATCAACGGACTCCGGAGTAAGAGATGACGGTGGAATAAAGGCTGCATTTTCCTGACGCAAAGGGGCTGTTAGCTGCTGAATGAACTCTATCAGCCTTAGATTTTCTAACTCCAACCTTTCCTTCTTCTCTTCTGTTTTATCAAACTTCTCCCTGATGGCTTTGGAAGTGTCTGCCAACTCATGGAAATCCTGATCTATTGTCGTTGGGCCAATGTCCAACGTTGTAACTTCATAATCCATAGGAGCAATCTGATCTCTTGGCTTATCAATCTTCGGGACTGCCACCTGTAAGATCCTGGATCCTGTATCATTCCTGGTAATCTGAGAATACTTCTTAGGCTTTTTAGGCGTTTTAGCCTTGCCAATTCTTTCTAGGAAGTCCTGTATGCTCTCAATTGGTTGAACTTCATCCAGTGGTCTGGACTTCTTCTTCAAACTTTCAGTTAGCCAATCCGGGATTGTGGATAATTCCATTCCATCCTCTAACTGAACATCATCATTAATTCCTTTAAGAGCAGAAATTACCTCATCTCCTAGTTCTTTACTATCCTCAAGGATCTCAGTATCTCCTGCACCTTCAATCATCAAAGTATCATCTCCTTCCAAACACTCCGTGGAGGCTTGATTTTGGAAAGAATCTACCTGTTCTAACTCTTGAAACTGAAATTCTTGCTCATAGCTTGGCTCGATATCAACAATGGATACATTTTCAACTGACAAGGTCCTCGAAGATGAGGGATTTTCAGTCACCTTCTGCTTCTTACTTTCCAATTCCTCATTAGCTGACTCCTTTTCCTCTAGTTGAAGGTTTCCACTTACTACCTTCCTCTTGCTGGGATATGGAGATTCATCCGGATTTTCGCCAATTGCTTCCTCCTGGCCATCCTTATTGTTCAATGTGGCGTAAGTAAGAGAAACTCCTTCCTTTCTCAACTTGCTGATCTGACCATCGACCCATTCCCTTGAGTAAGCAAAAATGTCCTTCATTAATGTGTTCACATCGGTCAACTCGGGTTGTGTCCAGTTAGGCAATAAAATAGGCTTATCTTTTTCTTGTTCAAATTGAGGATGGATGTAGTCCCCGTCGTCTTTCACTTGGTCAGGTATAGGGAACAAGTCGCACCTTTTCACAAGTTCAACTGGAATTCTTGACCAAGCCTTCTTCCTTACTCCATACTCGTCCATCAGGTTAGACCAGTAATCTTCGATCTGCATAACATGAAGGGACTTCTTCCCATGTATTCTCAGGTATGGGTCATAATCGGACCTTGGATTATAGGTGCTGAATTTGTAAAATTGCAACTCTACCCCTGCTGTTTTGGCTGACTGTAACGAAGGACAGACTTCTAGCATTTTTCCAATTGCAACCGGAAAATCCACTCTTTGTTTGTTCTTCTTCGCCTGAATGGAGTCTACGCATGCTAGTTGCCTTGCTACCTCAAGCATAACAATTTTGTCTGTTGGGTATCGAGGAAGTCGGTACGGAGCATCAGAGAATCCATGAATTCTTATGTAAGTAAATGTCGGAAACTGGATAAACCAAGACCCGAACTTGTCAAGCATTGCCATAGCTTCTTTAGATAGCCTTCTCTGTACTGTTCCTTGAAGAACTCGTGTGATGTACATAAGGAAGGCATCATTTGTTATCTTGAAATTGTCCCTGTAATGTAGCTGGAGCTGCGGGTAACATTCATATGATTTGAGTTGATCTTTCCGAAGTCCCACTTCGCCTTTACAAATCAGTCCTCTGTACTTAGTGAATCTTGCCAGAATGTAAACCACATAAGAACTCATGTAAAAGGTTTTAGTTTTTTCAAGGTTTCTCAACTGGAAATCGATGTTATCACTTATTAACTTGGCCCAATTTATAGCCTCCATTCCCAATACGATTTCCTCCACGTATGAAAACATCCATACCTCAAAGAAGGCTCCCTGAGACGTTCCCATAACTCTGTTCAGCATGTGAATCATATCACTATATTCTATCTTAAAATCTGTGCAAATTAGTCTCTTTGGCAACTTGGAACGATGCCTTTTGGGTTCTTTAATCCAGTTGGAATTGATGATGTCCAAACAGGATTCCTTGGCTTGATCGAACATGGCCTGTGATTCTTGCTGAGTCCTGTTTAACATTTTCCGGCGATGGGGAATACCAAATACCTCCCTGACTGAATCCTCTGTGAAATAGGCCAAGGTGATTCCATTGGGCGTTTTAATTGATCTTGTTTGAGGATTGTACCTTCTGGCGCATTCAACCATTAACTCACTGCATTGAACTGCAGGCGGAAATCCTGCTGCTTGATGAAGTCCAGACTTAACAATATTTGAGGCGATAGGTGTAGGCATTTCGTTTCCTGTGCCAAACATCCTTCTCTTGTGCTGAATCGCATTAAATTGTTCAAAATTTGTATCTGTCACTTTTCTCCACTTCGAGGACAACTGGGATTCTGGATAAAATTCCTTCAGGACTTCCTTGACTTGAGCCTTTCTGACTCCACCTCCCACATTCTTTGGAGAAGACATTACGCCTGTAAGAAACTCGAAGTTAGAGAATTTTTTAATAAATTTGCAAAAAGGCGATTTCCTAGCTGGAGAAATTTTTTAAAAAATGATTAAAAATCCAGAACTTGATTAAAGGATGCATAAAGAATAAATTCTTAAATGAAATCGATTTTCCTTTATTATTTTCAAAAGCATTCATGGAATTTTAAATAATCTTCTGGATTTTTAAAGGTTTATACTGAAGTTTTCTCCACTCTTTAATGAAAAAATCCAATTCCCTTCTCAAAATCGCCAAAGATAACCTGCAGTTGTTTGAAGAAAATCTGAAAATGAAGAGAAAAAATTCAATTCAGTGTTCTGGAACTCAAGAAAAAATCCACTTGCAGCTGAAAAAGACGTCTTTTCTTGGGAGAGCTCTGCCTGTGAAGAAAGTCGACTTTGTAAATAATAAAATAATGAGCTCACTAGATTGTCTTTTATAATAAAAACCTTCCCAAATTGTTTTAGGTCGATTTCTTTCTCTCATTGGTTGTATTTTGCTTTAAAAACGAAAAAGCAATCTTATCCATATCTTTGACTTTTCAAACAAGGCGTCCCTTTTGGCTTGGTGAAAGAAAACTTAAGTTTTTCTTTATTTTTTTTGCCTTTAGCAAAATTCGACCTTCAACTGGACTTCTTGACTTTTCAACTGGAATTTTAACTTCTCAAAGTGACTTTGCCTTAGAAAAAATTCGATTCTACCTTGAGAAAATTCGACTTCCAACTGGATTTTTTCACTTCCCAACTGGAATTTTCACTCCACTCAATTTCCTGAAGTCCAGTTCAATAATTTTGATGCCTTAGTCGATTTCTTACTTTGTCCAACTGGATTTTTCACTTCGTCCAACTGGATTTTCTTGAAGAATGCGAATTTCCTCAAATGAATTTTACTTGGATTTTCCCTTTGATCACTGGATTTTCGAACTGGATTTTCTAAAGTTTCAACTGGACTTTTAACTTCTCAAGGGCGTACCTCTTCCAGACTTAGGCGAATTTCACCATGAACTGCCTGCTTTTTAGTTGATTTTTCAGTGATTTTCTCAT